>JALIZH010007447.1:0-17635 GCA_030522465.1 Rhipicephalus appendiculatus
CTGCACTGCATGAGCGGCATGAGTACCACAATTTAATAGCTGGGCTAGCCGCTGGGCTCGTTTTTCGGACGTTTTCCGGGCGCGCTTAGACGGACGCCGGCGTTTTCTCCGCTGAAATTTGGTCGTCGGTCTCTTCTCTGCGTTCTCTGATCATGTCTTGTAGAGTGGGTCGTATTTCATCAAGCGGCCATATATGTTTTGCCTTGCCTGAGACAGCGCTCTTCTACGATGAATCAGCCGTATCTGGCTGGCATTGATAAAACAGAAGAGGACGCCATCTACAGCGCTACCGGGGGAACATCGGCTTGTGTTGATGTTCCCCGGTAGCTGTAGATGGCGCTACCGTGTAGACCACAGCCAGCCACAGCGTCGAAGTTAAATCACTGGGCGGAGACTTGTTTTGTACACAGCAGCGCCGCGTAATAAACACTAGGATCTTTATAATTACGTATCTATAGATTTTGTTTTAAAGGAACACTGTGAATAGTACTAAGGTATTGATGTTGTGCCTCAGGTATGCGTAATATTTGATTTTTAATTGCCCACGCTCACCCGTATGAACACATGCTTCTTGGTCAAGATTGGAGGTCGTAAGGCAGGTGGTTGAAGTTTGGCCAGCTAGCCGAATCGTGTGACGTGCCGACAAACAGACAAACAGACAGACAGACAGATAGACAGACAGACAGACAGACAGACCAAAATTTTTCCGTTTAGGTATCCCAAGAAAGACTATCGTCTTTAAAAAAACCGCCAGGCCTGCGCGGAACTCGCAGCACAGTCACAGCGAACGCTGGAAGAGCTGCCTTTCTAGAGCCTTGTTTAAACACTCTTGGGGCAACTACTACAAGCTCACTTGCATAGTATCATTATTATTATTATTATTTTTTTTTGTAGTGGGGAAGCGTCCACCTCGCCATTATTCGTCATTCTTTGGAAAAGCGCGGTACCCGCTACACACTTGTAACGCATTACGTGCACCTGTTGGTGCTGTGGCTGACGACGATGAAGAATTATGCCTAAGGCTTTTGTAAGGGGTTGGCTGATTGAATGACCCACTCGTTACGCAATTCGTATTGTGACGCTTGGTTGTTAGTTTACTGTTCTAAAACGCCGCGCAACGCATGCTAACGCGATTCCTTAACCGACATGAAGCCTGCATAGGGTCAGCTTGCAATGCAGTTTCAAGCACCGGCGTAGCTCAGTGGCAGAGTGCTGGGCTGCCACGCAGAGGGCCCGGGTTCGATTCCCATTCTGGCAGAGGCTATTTATTTGGTTTTTTTTTTCTTTTTTCGTGCGATAGTGGTTACGGACATCGGCGGCGGCAGCGTCGGACAACTACGGCGCAAAAACGGCCCTTGTTGTGATCTCATAACAGCTTTCGCTGTAAAATACCGTAGACAGAATGGGAATCGAACACGGGACCTCTGTGAAGCAGCCCATTACTCTACCTCTGAGCTACGCTGGTGCTTGGAACTGTGTTCCAAACTGACCATATGTAGGCTTCATGTCGGGTAATGAATCGCACGAAATGTGTAATGAAGCGTTTTAGAACAGTAAAGTAACAACGAGGCGTCACGCAATGCGAATTACGCAACAAGTGAGTCGTTAAATGCTCCAACCCATTACAAAAGCCTGAGGCATAATTCTTCATCGTCGTCAGCCACAGCATCAACAAAGTGCACATGCCATTAAGTGTGTAGCGGGTACCACGCTTTTCCGACGAATGACGAATAATGACATAATGAACGCTTCACTACTACCCGAAACTTATGGTGTTGTATGGCGTAGTGGGTACCATTCCAGTGTAGCAGTTGCCCCAAGAGTGTTTAAAAAAGCATCTAGAAAGGTCGCTCTTCCAGCTTTCGTTGTGACTGTGCTACGAGTTGCGCGCAGGCGTGGCGGTTTTTTGTCAAAGTCGCCATTTTTCTCAATTGAAATGACAATATAAAAATAGGGCACTCTGAAAGGGGAAAACCGGTTGTGTACACAATTACACATCGCCTTCCTATATGCACACCTGTTACTACGGTGGTCTAGAGGATATGGTGCTCGAGTGCTTAGCCACAGGTCGCGGGATGGAATCCCGACTGCGCCTGCCGCATTTTCGGTGGAGACAAAAATGATTGAGGTCACTGTATTTTAATTTAGGTGCAGGTTAAAGAACCCCAGGAGGTCGAAATTGGCGGAGCCTTCCACTATCACGTCCCTGATAACAATATTGAGGTTTTGGGACGTTAAATCCTACCGATTATGTGTTAATTACTATGTGCACATAAGTAGGCGTAGTAATACTTTACAATAGCTATGAGCG
Organism: Rhipicephalus appendiculatus; assembly: GCA_030522465.1. NCBI lineage: Eukaryota > Metazoa > Arthropoda > Arachnida > Ixodida > Ixodidae > Rhipicephalus > Rhipicephalus appendiculatus. Next base: position 2,312 of record JALIZH010007447.1, read on the forward strand.
CTTCGGTAAACTCGCACAAGGTAAAATCAGACGCGCTCTCTATCTCGTAGCGAAAAATATTCTGGTTATTAGAGAACAAGAACAAAGCTTCACCATTTCCTTAAACTTTATGGCGTGGACATTTCGTGATAAGGTCTCAATGCGACATTAGCTATTCGAAAATTTTAGCACGAGTCACGCTTCCCTGCCTATATGTCACGACTGTGATAAACTTCCTTTCAAGAACACATATGTGGCGTGTCTTTTTTTTTCTGGAAAACCTAAATCATGACACGAAAAATGTGCTAAGTTGCACTGGAAAATAAAGTCCGCCCAAGTATGTTTCAGTTTCGAAACAATTGTAATCAAAATGCGTTATGCCTCATGATAACGTGAGCTCAAAAAGGCAATTTCAAATAGAAAATGCATCAAATCCTGCATCTGTTTGACTCAAACTGAACCCGATCGTCTAAACCCGAGCTGCGTCAACATTCGTGACCAAAACAACCAACATGGCCACATCGAATGTTTAATTTGTGTCCTAGTAGCTTTCCCGTGACGGTATTTTGGAGCGCGAAAATAGACACGATACACGAGAAAGACCGAACAGGACGAGCGCTCACTTCAAACTAAAGTTTATTCACAGAAAATGGCCAACTTTTATCATACACCAAAGGCAACAAAAAACAGAGAATCGCATGCGTGATACCACAATCTAACAACTGAAGAACAACTATCACCTCCCAACGTGGTTTAGCTCCACAACGTGGTTTAGTTCCACAATTAGTTTATTTTGGGGCGAGTTGGTGCTTATTGAAGGACACGGTGTCGTATGGAAACACTCGAACAGACATAGTAATAGGCCAAATTTCCTACTTGTTCCTGCCTTTTTAGTGCTTCTTTTCTAGTTCTCTGCCACAGTAGCACGTCTCTCTTTCGCACTAAGACGGTACATTTTAAATGCAAGACTACTGAAATGGAGATATTGGGCGCTGATCTATATCTTGAAGAAAAGAAGTGATCCGATAAGGCAGAGAAAAAAATGAGATAAGAGAAACACTCAAGCATTTATTGAAATCCGTCAGCAGTTGCTAAGAACAAGAAAACGCTACCGACTGCAGAGAATAGTACGTCTTTTGCCTGGAGGAACCACTACCTCCGTAAGTCTAGTCAGCGCCATTATGCTCATGCAACAAAGGACTGCACCAACGGAAGCACCCATATTGTCCATATTGTGTTGCAAAATGGTGCTATATCGTTCATTCGCTGCGATTTAGACTTCTTGTAGGGGGGAAATGTAAGCATAAACGACATGTTCCACTCTATAAGAGCCAAATGAAGTTTTACACCTGAATACCGACGAAAGTGGGCTATGTAGTTTTTAGCCGCTGTATAGATTTCAGGTACTTTGGTGACATGAGCAAAACTTCTTATATATTGTTGGAGCAGGCCCAACCATATTGCCAGTAGCAAAAACCTGCGTTTCTCGCCGTTTCAGTCGTCCCATTAAGCCCCAGTGTACTTTACAAAGTAACTTACTTTTTGGGCCAAAGAACATACACAGCACAATATTCTGATCTTGTTCATCAGAATTTCGGACGCCAAAGGCTGCAGTAAGATAATCCTAACTTGGCATATCGATTCAGTTATATTTTTTTCTGTTTTATGAGTCGTTAAACTTGAGGAAAACGAGGTCGCACCCAAAGCATGTGTTCAGTACTCCTTTTTCTAAATTGATTTTAAGTTTTACAATTTATATGCTGAAAAAAAGAATTGCTTGCGCTTCAGCAAGAACAATACGTATAATTCCTGCAAAGTGCGACAAGCGTATCGAGGGCATTGTTTTGCTCTGAGGTGTAATCAAATGTGCGCGTACTTTGTATAGTACAATCGGGCTTTGTGGGACCATACATGTGCGTGTTGTTGTGCGCTGCCTCAGTAATTGAACCAGGTACTTTCTTTGGAAGCATGCCGGTTTGAAATGAGAAACATTTCTTGTCGTACTGCCGGTACTCTTAGCGTATCTATCTATCTATCTATCTATCTATCTATCTATCTATCTATCTATCTATCTATCTATCTATCTATCTATCTATCTATCTGTCTATCTATCTATCTATCTATCTATCTATCTATCTATCTATCTATCTATCTATCTATCTATCTATCTATCTATCTTGCCGCCTCCGTCTGGACGCTCTCGTGATCACGCCCTTAATTAACTTGGAGTAGACCAAAATTAGTATGGGAGGGTAAGATGGTTTGACTAATATGACTTGCAGGTCATGACATGAATAATGTGGCAATCCCTTCGCGTACGTCGTCAAACCCTTTCCGCAAGGCACGTGTGGCACATACCCCTATACCTAGGGTGGGTATGTGCCACAGGTGATTTATAGTTTATATCTTATCAGTAACGTCGAGAACAGACATTGGTAATTTTAACGCGAGAGCGTTAAGAAAAAGCTGACATCGGCAGCGTTGACCCGACCAATGGAAAGAATAAATGTCAAGGACCCAGCAGGAATCGAAGCCCAGAATTCCACGTGGCAGTTAAGTATTCTAGCACACAGCCACGCCAGGTCTCGCAACTGCTTTTGAAATAGACCCTTAGGTTCGTGGAATGTCAATTGTGGTTGCAGTGCTGGCTATCCAATTTTATAAACATTTCATATGTACTCCTGTGATACAGCCGTCACGTCGGGTTAACGTCAATTATAGTTAGGCGCCATCCACTGAAGTTGATTTATGTAGCAGTGTCCAGGGCTACCATCCTCACGAGAGCAAGCTCTACGTATCAGCTTACCGTTTCTCTTGTTGTTAATACCCATGCTGCTGTGGACATCGTTACGCCACTGTAAAGAGCTGGTTATATAAAACATATGCGACTGTTTAAAATATATCTGTGCGTACAACATTTGTACATGTATTTAGCGTCATTTTGTAACGTTTCGCTCATTCAAAAAGCCAACAGTCACCTTCCCTCCGCATGCTTGGCCTAACATCGATTCCGGTGGTACTTAGAACCTGCAGAATGTTTTGAAGTTATCTGATACTCACCTGGCTGCAACACATGTCGCTGTGAATATACAAAAGCCCGTTGATGTTTTCGTTGCCGCTGCGGACCCTAACATAGAAACAAAACTGCTTCTAACATATAAAAATAAGAGGAGGAGGGGAATGACGACGGTACGAATGGATGCTCTCTGCCAACGATAAAAAAGCATGGAATAAAAGGAACGTGGGGATGAAAGCTTCTGTTTTGATCCAGGAAGCAAGTGTTGTTTCGTAAAGGTTAAAGGAAACATCATAGTTGCTCTGCTGACGAACGGCGGCAAAGTGTAGTCGCTATGCTTTGTAACCAGGTGGCCATCCACTGAAAAGAAAAAAAATGTAGTGCCACGGCCAACGCACTTCAGCAGCTGTAACAATGACATGGAAAGGGTTGAGCTCTACGATCAAGCTACAAAAATAACTACCGAATTTTTATCCTTGAGAAAAAGTGGTACCAGCTCTCTTTTACCGAGATGATCGAAATGACCGCAGAAACGCGTATAGGATCATCTACTGCGCTAGGGGTTTCAGCAGACCATCTACGCATTGTCTATTATCCTTTAGTCGCATGATGGCAAGACATTGACAACGCGTTGTTGTACCCAGTAGAAGTATCAAGAGATCTCCAGCGTAAGCCGCCCTTGCTATCCTGTCCCTCTTCCATACCGATATTTTCATAGGAATTTTGGAAAACAATTGAGGTCTGCCACAATACCTCGAGATGGGGTTGCCTTGACGTTGCGCTTTGTATAAAGCCGTGGTGATTCATTAAGTTGCATGGGTCAAGATAACTTTGGTATTCGTTTGGAAGTGCCTAGCGCACTCATCATTCTTGCATCAGACCAGCTTGCCCGTTGCTATGTCTAGAGTGCAGCGTACTTTCTAAAGTACAGTATCATGACTTCTAAAAAAATTCACGAAACTATGAAAATTTGCACGTGTACATGTCTATCGCAGTCTATTAAATGTGCAAAATCTCAATAAAATCCAGCGTGTAGTTCCTGCATAGGCCTTAATGGGTTAAATTAGACTAGGCTCTTTTTTGAAAAAAAAGAACGCCACATATATCACAAACGCGTTATACTCGTCGTAAGTTCTACCAATCAATAACTTGCATGAATTTTTTTTATAATTTTAGTAATTTCTCCTAGTCCTATAGCCTAACGGAAGAAGCTGCGCCTGTAGTAAGGAAAGCGAAGCATTCTTGTGAATTCAATCGTGCGTTCCTAGATACTGGAATGCTTAAATAGGTTAAACAACCAAAACTTAGTGGCAGTCGCACAAAATTGCGTAGTTTATTTACGTTCTCCTGAAACTCAAAAAATGGCAGGAAAAGGAAGATAGAAGCTTGCGCTGAAAAAGTCCGTAAACAGGGGTTGTGTCCTCGACCCGACGTTTCGACAAGTTGACTTGTCTTCTTCAAGGCTAGAACTGATTAGCTTTTTTGAATGGACGTCGGCAGGACTTTACACTTTTGTTAATCAAGTTGCACGTTTGTCAGACGCGGCTTACCCGTGGCATGTGTTGTCCGCTGTAGCAGGTAGCATGCTGAAGAAAGCCAAGGAATATGACTGTAATACGATCAACCATACGACGCATGAAAGAAACAAGGTTCTTGCCTTGTCATTCCCTCACAATATTAGTGACACTCTTAAGAGAGAGAGAGGGAGATGAAGAGGAAGGCCGGGAGGTTAACCAGTTTGCTACCCAGCACTGGGGTGGGGAAATAGGGGCAAGAAAGAGGGTGTAGAGAAAGAGAGAGTGAGAAAATAAAATAAAATGAAAGGGCACAAACGCACGCACACGCAGGATAAAAAATAACACGCACAGGAAGGCCGTTCTGGGTAAAGTCGTTCAGAAAGGCCGCTCGACCGCAGGGCCTTCTTCTGCGACGTTGCGTCCTGTCGATGGCTTAAAATCCTTTCTTCCGACAAAGGTCAGTCATCTAACTTGTCGAGCGCGTGGCAAATGCATAGTCGCTGTGCACTATACCGTAGGTAATCGCAAAAGATATGTTCAATTGTCTCCTCATCGCCACAGTAGTCACAGGCTGCGGTGTCGGCCATCCCAAATTTCAAAGCTTGTCGGTGTTGATGTTTCGCTATCTGCTCCATTAAAGCTGTCGAGCTTGTGCGCTAGAGTGAACGCGCGTGTGCGCAAGCCACGTAGGTTCCACAAGAAGCACCAAGAACCGTTTGTCTCGTGTGTAGAGGGTGTAGTATAGTATTCTATTCCGCTCACCCATGGCAAAGAAGTTGAGGGCCATACAGACAGCTGCATGAATGATCGATTGCGGGAGAACAGGTCCAATGTAGAATAACTCGCCTTGTCAGGCCTCCTCACGGAGCATTGTGCCCGTTGTGGTTGCAAGTCACTGTTCAACCGTGGGCATTGACTAGCCAAAAAATTCGGACCAAGTAAGGCGAGAAATTTATTCAAGCGCCAGAGATTTAATATGGAGACGCGGTAAGTTGCCCTTCAATCAGCTTATCGGAAAACGAAATGCTTTTTTTGCCGCATCAGCCACTTGTGTGATATATTGGGTCGATTGCCATGATTTCCCCTTCGCCCCCCCCTCTTCATTTCATTTCGAGCGGTGCCGTGTTCACGTATAAGCGATCACGTGCAATAAACACTGAGTTGTTAGTTTAGGGCTATGTCCCGTCTTGATCTGCTGTCGTCCGTGTGATTCTTTGCGCTACTGTAACGCGTTATTCTTTCCGCGGAGACCCGACAAGCGCTGCCTCTATGGCGCATCCCGAATAAGAAAAAAAGCGCTGCCTCCATGGCACATCTCGAATAAGAAAAAAAAAATTCCCACTAGAGGTTCCAAACTTGAAGGATTGTGCGGAGCTGGGCAGCGTTCTTTATTTATTTTAGGTTCTCTCTTTCTTTCCTCCTATCTTTCCTCCTTTATCACTTTTCCTGTATTTTCTGTCTTGTTTTCGCTTCATTTTTATTTTTATGTTTTCTCTTTCGTTCTCTCTCTTTCTATTTCTCGCTTGCTTCCAGTCTTTTTATATTTTGTACGGGGTTTTACCTGCGTTACACCAAGCGACGACCGCGTATGACAGCCCAGGCCTTGAAAGCGCTCCGCACTTGATATCATCATCTAGATGCTCGAAGAACAAGAGGAAGAAGACCTCGTTTGCGCGAGTGCGCGCTCAATAGTCTACAAATGGCTATGCTATATATGGTTTTGCCAGCGTTACGCCAAACCACATGAGACGAGGACAGCATACGACAGACCAAACCCCTTGCAAGGTCCGCACTTAAAAGTCTTCCCTTCAACGACGGCATAATGGGTGACGCGAACTAGATGATACGGGTGACGGCAGTTGCTGCTCTTAAAGCCTGTGCTCTAGGTAAAGAGTCTTAGCACCGCTGGAACTGCTATAGTAGCTGGTATTCTTGCATTGCAAAAAGCGGGTCGCCCCTCGCTAAGACTCCTGACCGACGCTAACATACGGTCTATAATGAAGCTGCCGCTACGTTTTTCTTTTTTTTTTTTTTTCATCCGGCAAGCTGATTCTGATTGCAGTTCTGCGCGTACCCTATAAGATACATAACCATGGCCGCGGGAAAGGCGAAGCAAACCGTGTTTTGTCGCGGAAAATGGAAAATTGTGCCATTTTCCTGCGGCTGAGGTGTGCTACACTACCAGCAAGGTTCTCTTGGGTATCGTGTGCTATTACAGAATTTTAATGAATATTTTGTTTACGAATGTTTGGTTGAAACTTTTTATCTTCCAATGGTAAAGACGCAGCTGAACTCCTTCAAATTTATAGTACTTACACATGCTCTGTAATGTTTGTTATCAGTGTTCTTCCGTGTTGAGATAACAATCAAATGATTCGTACGATTTTTTTCTGCACACTTTCTCTGCCTTCGTAGATTTTTTATGCGTTTAGCTGCACTTGCAGTATAGAGTGTGTACTTTTAGAAAATAGCTTGAAGGAAGAACAAGAGCGAAAATCGCTAATAGGGCATATAATGCAAGCCAACATCAGCATTTGCTGATGTAGCAAGTCTTGGAGAGAGTAAGTTCTTATCTCTCACGATCCTACAATGTGCCGCACAGTGCAATCGAGCCGTCCAGGCAATGAGTGTATGTTTACAATCTGTTGAAGCCTGAGCAGTGGTGTTAAACACTTAATTCAAATCTAGACGAATACAGCAGGCTCCGAATATATTGGCGGCACAAGCAAATTGTTGTCAGTGGGCTCTAAAAATTGCTTTCCGCAGAAAAGAAGACTGCGAGGGCATGGACGTGGTTTCTGCTATATACCCTCAGAAGTGCCTGCACAGACGCCATCACTCACGCATGGAGGTCACCAGCTGGCACTTTGAAGCACAGTTTGCACCTCAGTTTTGACATTATGCATGCATTTATTATTTCCTTCATTTTGAGACCTTATACACTATAACTGCGGAATGGCATTGGCATATACTACGACATTCAAGGGAAACGGTCGTCTGAGGGAAAGGGGATTGGGGGCATGGCTTAAAGTGGCAGAACAGGAAAGAGCAACAACTTGCAATAACAAAAGCTGGGGCTTCTTATCCAGAGGAATCAAGCATAGCAGTACAAATTACTTCGCGGGTAGCTAGAAATATTAAGTTCAACTGCTGTCCGAGTAAACGTGACGACAAAATGACATTTGTGGGAACATGCTAAAAGGAATGGCCTCAGCAATGGTCTCCACAGCAAGCTATTTGCAGAAGTAAGCCATTTTCTTCATTATGAAGTGTGGCCTCCTTGTATTGACTTTGTGCCTTCCGGTGGTAATTGGTAAGTAGGGCTATAAGAAGTTTTTGGTTCAAATTGGAAATATCTACCTCTTACTACACATTTGACGATTCCGACTTTGATGAAAGTAAAAACTACATTTTAGGCTACAGTCTATTGTACGAACAAAAAAAAAAAGAAAAAAAAAGACGCTAAGTGTATTAATTGAACAGCGCAAAGTTCGTGTCTGATATATTACATCGATGATATGAAACGGCTGAGAAATCTTTTCAATTTATATTTACCTGTAATCTGCAGAGTAATCTTCCTTAGCGCATGAAATAACTTATCGGTGTTCTTTTTGGAATTGTGTTGACCAACTAATTTTATATGTTTTCAGCATACAACTTCTGCTGAGTCTCTATTTAGGTTCTTACGCATGAAGTACACGTGTGCTCAAAACCGATCAAATTTTCTAACGTTAGAAATGCGCCGGGTTTATTTTTTCTTACAAAGTGCGGGGGTATTTTTCGTTGATAGGGTTGGAGAGGTCGATTCGCAGAAATTCGGGTGTCACTGTCGGCGTCGGCGTAGCTGGTTATGAGCGAAAATAATTGTCGTCGATGAACGAAAATTCGAGACAGATACAAAAAAAAAAAGAATGCCAACCTTCGGTTCAAGTGAGAATCGCACCCAGAACGGCCGCTTGGCAAGCAGGTATTCTACCACAGAGCTACGCCAGTGCTTCAAGCTGTATTCGAAATAAAACCCTTTATCAATGTCATGTGCGAGGAGTCCACATAGCGCACGTAATATTCCGTGGCAAGAGCGTAGAATCCCACCAGGCGTCAGAGCATGTGAATTTCAAAATAAGCGAGTGCATAAAAGCCCAACCATTACAAAGCGCCCAGACTTAATTAATCATTATTAGCGGCAAAAATATTAAAAAATGAGCAGCTGTGTATGTTCGCGTGTTGTCTTGCGGACGCGTCCTGGTTACTTCGAAAATTCGCAAAAGGAAGTACTATGGCGTAGTGATCACTTTGCGAGTGTACTTGCAGTAGGCTTTCCTGGATACCTTCAAAGGGCCAATGTTACTCGCACAGATGCTCTTTTCCTTGCGGTAAGGTTGAAAGGTCCAACGAGAAGCGAAGCCAAGCTATTGATAGAAAAGGCGATGCAAATGAGACCCGATTACGCTATCACGTTCTACTCTTGAGGTGATGCTCAAGCCTCCTCCAAATTTTTCATGCATATTCTTTGCGTTTGTTTCCACCAGTAGTCTGTCTGAGAATTGTAACCTTTTTTTTATATTTTTCCGTACAGGCGAAATGAGCAAATACGTCTGGTGGCCCAACCCCGACTCTCCCAGTATGGGGCATTATGCATTCTACCATTGTGATTTGGCACTTGATACTACTTGCGGATTTGTTTTGAAAACGAATACGTCTTTGCACAATTAACGGGATGGCGCCGGTGTGCATTTTTTGATGGAATGTAGTTGAGGGTGCTAGTCAGCCTCTTACTAGTGATGAGCATGAGCCTATTTGACGTCTACTGTTGGATTAATATCTGACATATCTGAGCCAGCAATTTCCAATCATTCACCTGTTGCAACTGCTAATTTGAAGTTATGCCTGCAGACTTTTCGAACCGCTGACGCGACCAACTTTACGGCTTTCAACATACAACGCTTCCATTCTATGCACACCCGCTTCATAATTATAGAACCCTACGGGTCATTTGCCAATTGAATTACATGGCTTTCACTCCTGTATCTCTTCATCTTGTCATCTATAATATGTTCTCTCACGCTATGCGCTTTCTGAAACACATAGCTTTTTTCCTCACTAGTCGCTCCCAGTTTCTCTTTATCTATGCCAAAAGCACAGCGAGTGCACGTAACAGCAACAATCACAGCCATGTGCCAAGGCCACAACCTCCACCGAAACCGAATGCTGATGTCCAGTATAGCTTAGTCTAAAAAAATATACAGCACCACACTGACAATACTGCCCGTCATATGCTTGCATCTTGGTCTCGCAAGAAGGTGACACACACGCAATAGGCGCTTGATTATCGGTGTTTATTTTTTGGACTTCCACTAGCTTCGCTAAACAAATCTGCTAAATACCTCGACGACCTATTACAATCTAAAAGATCATTTCTACTTTTGACATACAGCTCTATTCCTAATTTCCCCACTTCTTCAACGTATTAAATCATTTAACCACTTTAGTTTTATAGATTGCATGTGATTGTTGCATGAAACTTCTGTGTAGTGTCCCAATCGTATTATTGCATGGTATCAGAAACACTGAAATAGGTGAACGTCTTTCGTGATGGCCATGAGCCTGCCTACTAGAGACAACACAGTGCGTCTGACACAGCAGAAGCTTCCAAGTGGGTTTCTTCGAATGGAATTATAACTGGCATCGAGTGTCACGTCGTTGCGAGGGCGAATAACGCCACAAAGCGAAGGGTTACAATAAGGGTTTTAGAATGCATATTTAAAAGTTATGTAAGCTCCTAGGTCACGCTAATGTAAGACCGCTCGCACCACCGAGAGGGAGAAGCCCCTTGTATCAAGAAAGGCAATGGCGAGCTGTCCGCCACCTAAATAACAGTGCTTTGTGCAATGTTGTGCATAGCCGATAAGTGGTTGAGATTAAACTCTACTCCCTCTAGTGGCTGCTGGCACGTTAAGAACCGTGGAGGCCACACTCCACGTTTCTCTGGTAGAGATCTGCAGCTCTAGATGCCACAGAAAATACTGCCGTTGGCCGCTAAAACTTCTTGCTCCGCCGCCTATGACAATCTGCAAAAGGTACGAAGGGCACTGAAAAACCAGAGGGCTCAAAACGATCATTCGTGAGTATGAGGGCGGGAACAGCTCTGCTAGTCTTCTGTCACTACGCAGCCGCTGAAACACGCATATTCTCGCTCCGATAAGATGCCGAGAGCCCGATGATCCATATTTTCGCATGCAGTGAACGTGATATTCTCCGCATTTAACATTGTACTAAGTTTCTTTTTTTTTGTCGTCGTTCACAGCCAACAGTGCGACCGAATGCAAAGGCTCCAAGACATCGTGTTTGGCCAAAGACGTGTGCAGGATGTTGCGTGGACAACCCCGAGGCCCCTGCTTTCAAGGTGTCTGCTGCGACCAGAGTACGTGGTTTCATGTGGTAGTGGTCATTTCTTAACGCACAGATCTATCTTATTGCACATAACTCTTAGTACATTATCAGACTCATGGATCAGATATATTAGATGCGAAGCATCTTATGCTTAGGGCTGTGTCCGTCCCTCCCGCGTCCGGTCACTTTCATGAAGTAGGGAAGCACCCACTTTGCGAACTAGAATACTGTAGTACAATAAGGCCATCAATCACCACCACAGTCATGGCCGAGAGCACAGAATGGCTGCTTAGCAATGGCTAGGCAGGTGGTGGGCGCAAGCAAAGAATAACACGCACTACCGGTGGTGTCCGTCGCCCACGTTGAATCCATTCCTCGATCTTGCTTGCATGTGCTTGCGGGGGCTTTGTCCGTCCCTCCTTCCCACGTGCCACACCCCCCTCTCTGTCGTCTCCAACGACCCCCCCCCCTTTCTCTCTTCTAGGCATCCTCAGTGGCGCCCGCGTACCATTGACTCCATTCCTTGATCTAGCTTGCATGTGCTTGCCGGCGCTTTGTCCGTCCCTCCTTCCCGCGTACCACACCTCCACAGCGCATGAGCATCCCCTCCCCCATCTCACTCCTCTCCTACGCCCCCCCCCCCCCCACTTCCTGTACTCTAGGAATCCTCTTTTCTACGGAGCGGCGCCCGCGTCCCACACCCCCCACAGTGCACGCGCGTCCCATCCCCCTCTCTCTCCTCTCCTACGATCATTCCCGTTCTCTCCTCTAGGAATCCTCTACTCAACGTAGCGGCGCGCACGACAGGTGGTGCGACAGCTGCATACGCCGCTGGGGGGCGCCACGGTAGTTCCGCGGTATGAAAATGACAGAGCGCGCGCGCCTCATTCTCTCTCATGTGCAGCGCTGCGAAGAGCGCCCGGGCCGCTGCCGCTAATCTGGAGCGGCGACGCTTCTCCTGCTCAAGCCAGGCATCTCCCCCGCCGCTTCGCATCCGCACATGGTTCCCCTTTCGCGGCAGATGGGGAATTTTATGTATATATATATATATATATATATATATATATATATATATATATATATATATATATATACATAGGTCCGCAAAACAAGTGGAACTCACTCAGACTCACTCAAGAAATATATCTTGTGCTTTGGACTCACTCGGACTCAGACTCACCAAAATTTTCCTGAGCCGGACCTCACTCGGACTCACACTCACGAAAATTTTCTTCAGCTGGACTCACTCGGACTCAGACTCACCAAAATATTACTCACCCGGACTCACTCCCAGACTCAGACTCATGGCTTCATCTGAGTCTGAGTGAGTCCGAGTGATCGACTCATGAGCTCGTGGAGCCTAGAATTAGATTTTTCGACCATGGTGCAATGCGCTTTAACGCAAATATCTCACGTAATCGGCGCTCTTCTTGCCGCCTTTTGATATAGTATGTTCGAATACGAGTTATGGGTGCTTGCAAAAAAGTAAGCCATTTTTATTGAAAGATATGACCACATAAGATATATTTATCAAGAACTTCCCTGACAGAATTGGTGGAGGGGGAGATCAAGGCACCCCCCTACGCAATTGGCGCCTAATAAATATTGAAATGGTTTATGAACGACACTGCTTCGGAATAGGTGTGAGTGAAAGCGAGTATGAACGTGAATCCAGGTAAGGCTGATAGTAATGCTGGAGATGAGTGGATAGGACCATAGGTCGGCAAAAAAGTGGTACTCACTCAGACTCACTCAAGAATTATATCTTGCGCATTGGACTCACTCGGACTGAGACTCACAAAAAGCTTTCCACAGCCGGACTCACTCGGACTCACACTCACGAAAATTTTCTTCAGCCGGACTCACTCGCACTCAGACTCACCAAAATATTACTCACCTGGACTCACTCAGACTCAGACTCGCGGCTTGATCTGAGTCTGAGTGAGTCCGAGTGAGTCGACTCATGAGTGAGTTCGCCGACCTATGTATATATATATATATATACATGATGTAATAGTTGAAATCGAGAGGGAGACAGAAGATTGGGTGGGCAGATGAGATTAAGAAGATTGCAGGCATAACGTGGCAGCAGAGCGCACAAAACTGAGTTGATTGGCGGAACATGGGAGAGGCCTTTGCCCTGCAGTGGGCGTAGTGTGGCTGACATTGCCGCACTACGCCCACTGCAGGGCGTAGTGTTATATCGTTGCGTGAAGGCACACAAGGAACCAACACGTATTGACAATATATTTACACTACCCCCAACCAATATCACGTCGTCTTCCTTGGTGCCTTTCTTGCTTCCTCAGCTTGAAATAGTGTTATAACATGACCTCCTGGTATTGAAGCACAGTTTCGGTGCTTGCTATGGTGTAGCAGAGTGGTAGAGCTTAAGGCGGGAGATATGAACAATTTCTGTAGACAGGGAAGCGGAGGGAGAAACGACTGCAGTGGGGCTATCTCATAGGTGACGTCGGTCACCTGGCGCAATACGCGGTAGGGTTTTGAGTACCCGGAAAGAAGTTTTAGATGCGAAGCATCTTATGCTCGGGGCAATGTCAATCCCTCCCGCGTCCGGCGCGCCGCATCCCGCTTCCTGCTACTTTCATGAAGTAGGAAAGCACCCACTATGCGAACGAGAATACTGTAGTACAAAAAGGCCGTCAACCACCACCATAGTCACAAGAGTCATGGCCGAGAGCACAGAGAGGCTGCTTAGCAATGGCTAGGCAGGTGGTGTCTGTCGCCCAGGTTGACTCCATTCTTCGATCTTGCTTGCATGTGTTTGGGGGCTTCTTAGTCCGTCTCTCCTTCCCACGTCCCACACCACCACAGCGAGCGCATGCGCATCTCCTCCCCCCTCTCTCTCCTCTCCTACGATCACCCCCCTTTCTCTTCTCTAGGAATATTCAACTGTACGGAGCGGCGCCCGCGTCCTACACCCCCCACAGCGCATGCGCGTCCCCTCTGTCTCGTCTCCTAAGCTCACCCCCTTTCTCTCCTCTAGGAATTCTTTAGGAACTCTCTCCTCTAGGAATTCTCTACACCCCGACAGCGGATGCGCATCCTCTCCCCCCTCTCTCCTACGCTCACCCCCCTTTCTCTGCTGTAGGAATCCTCTACTCTACGGAGCGGCGCCCGCGTCCGACATCCCCGCAGCACATGCGCGCCCTCTCTCTTACGCTCACCCCCTTTCTCTACTCTAGGAATCCTCTACTCTACGGAGCGGCTCCCGCGTCCCACAGCGCATACGCGTCGCCTGTCTCTCTCCTCTCCTACGATTCCCCCCGTTCTCTCCTCTAGGAATCTTCTACCGGAGCGGCGCGCGACAGGTGGTGTGACAGCTGCATACTCCGTTGGGGGCACCACGGTAGTTCCACGGTATGAAAATGACGGAGCGCGCCTCATTCTCTCTCCTGTGCAGCGCCTTGATGAGCGCCCGGGCCGCTACCGCGAAACGAGAGCGGCGACGTTTCTCCCGCTCAAGCTAACCATCTCCCCGCTGCTTCGCATCCACACATGGTTCCCCTTTAGCCGGAGATGGGGAAGCTTTTTCTTTATGTTCGGCGATGCATGGCAGCACGAAAATGTATCGTCCACAGTCTCCCACCCCGCCCCTCCACAACTGTCTTGATAGGAGGTGTTGGGTGGTCTTCGGTATCTCAGAGAACGGCGCACATGCCTCTCTCTCTCTCTTTTGCCACGTACAGACGGACCAATTTATAGGACCTGTGTGATTGCTAAAAGATTTCGTTTCAACGTGATAGCGTTAAAGAGCTCGTTTCGCAGAAATTCCAGCGTCGGCGTCGTTAGTTGTAAGCGAAAAATCATCTTGTCCGTGACCGAAAAATCAGAAAGATGCAAATAAAATAAACAAAAAGAAAATTCCCCATCTCCCGCTAAAGGGAACCATGTGTGGATGCGAAGCAGCGGGTAGATAATTAGCTTGAGTGGGAGGAACGTCGCCGCTCTCATTTCACGGCAGCGGTCCGGGCGCTCATCGCGGCGCTGCACAGGAGAGAGGAGGCGCGCGCGCTCCGTCATTTTCATACCGCGGAACTACCGTGGCGCCCCCCAGCGGAGAGCGCAGCTGCCACACCACCTGTCGTGCGCGCCGCTCCGTAGAAGATTCCTAGAGGAGATAACGGGGGGGGACCGTAGGAGAGGAGAGAGAGGGGGGAGGGGACGCGCATGTGGTGTGGGGGTGTGGGACGCGGGAGCCGCTCCGTGGAGTAGAGGATTCCTAGAGGAGAGAAAGGGGGTGAGCATAGGAGAGGAGAGAGAGAGGGGGAGAGGACGCGTATGCGCTGTGGCAATGTGGGACGCGGGCACCGCTGCGTAGAGTAGAGAATTCCTAGAGGAGAGAAAGGGGGGGGGGACCGTAGGAGAGGAGAGAGAGGGGACGTGCATGCGCTGTGGGGG
>JALIZH010007452.1:0-13179 GCA_030522465.1 Rhipicephalus appendiculatus
CGCACTGTTCCTAATTTCACCCAGCGGTTAGGAATAGTTCTGTGGCTGTTTCTTGGTTATTTCTTGTTTCACTGCATTCCTGTTGCTTCTCCACATTGTAGTGGGGGTATTCATTTTGACAGTTCCCTCCTCCCACAGGTACAATATCCGAGTGTTGCTCGACGTCACCGACAATCTGCAGACATCGTCGGCCAACGCAACTGAGGCGTACTACGCCCAGGGAGGCGAGCTGTTCGCCTGCCTATGCCTCGACTCAGACATCACCGAGGATACGGCCGCTGGCCGCCTGGTCCTGCAGAACTGCCAGCTTGTCTGGCTGGCCCCTGTTAGGACAGCTGACGCTGAGGAGGGCAGGCCGGCCAAGCCGAGGGTGAGCTGCGCCGTGCCGATGTCATCACTGCATTGTTTTGAGACTCGTGGCACAGTGTAGCCTCGTTCATTCGAATTCTAGGGTGACCAAAACATTTTGATATGGGGTTCGAACGGAATTGAGTCCCTTTCAGAAAACTTGGAGGATGCTTGAGCTTCGCTTTCAAGAGTAAAACACGACAGCATAATTGGACCGTGTTTGTACAGTCGATCCCGGATATATCGAACTCGAAGGGGATCGCGAAATAGTTCGATATATCGATAATTCGAAATACAAAATATGCGTATTTAAGGATTAAATCTTAAATTAAAGCATTGCAGGCCTCGAAACAGTTTTCGGAAATCGTAACAAGCGCTAACATTACAGTTCGCTAACAGTATGCTAAAGAACAAGGTGACAACTTGTTTTGCAAGTTACCGCACTTTATTTCGCATCAAAATAGTCCGTAAACGTGTCTTGCATCTCGCACGCCGTCAAGTTCATCGAGTCATCCTCAGTATCATTGCGAATAAGCAAGTTCAGCACCGTCGGCCACAACAGCGGTGAATGAAGCTGAAAGCCCCTGTGAGCACTGTAGCGCGGTAGCGGCAGTGTTGGCATCTTCATAACCGCACGGGTCCACTTCCGCGGGCACCGGCAACGTCAGCCGTTATCTCGGCATCGATGCTCGCAAAAACAGCTAAGTCGTCATTCGCACTGATGAAGTCGCTCGCTGCGCTCCCGTCCGAGATAGCACCCGCAAATGCTAATAATTCGCAAAATTCACTGAGGCACCGAACGCCGTTGTCAGCGGCAACCAAAGTCGTCACCTGGCACCAATTTCCCTCACGGCGGTGCTTTACTAGACGTCGTTCCAAGCACCAGTCATCATTTTTATCGCCACAAGCGGGTCAATGCTTAGTTCGGCTCCCGAATAAGAATTTATCAGTACATGAACGAAGCAAGAAGTGCACAAGTCCACAAGCCCGCTGCCCACGAACAACAAACGATCCAAGCCCCCCAGCGTCGACATGTTAGTGATAGCGATGGCACTTGTGGCTTTGTAACTTGGCGCAAAAAGCAAGAAAAGCCTAGCCTCCGAGGTGTGTGTTTTAAACCAAAAACGACATAAATACGTCACGAGATTGCGGATCTCGAAGGCCATGCTTTTCGTGTCCGCATGCCGTTGTGCGCGAACGGAAGTGAATGCGAACATTGCGATGAGGCCGCCGAGTCGCATCGCATTCTCATTTTGACGCCCTCGGCAATCGGCCTCTGAAAACACTATGTCCGTGCGTTAAAACCTGCAGATCGCGCATCAAACATACCGCTGCATTCACATGCGCGGCGCAACGAGCCAGATCAACGCTATGGAATAACACCGCTTTTTCGTCATCAGCGCGAAAAGGGATCCCGAACGCGCCCTAAAAATGATCAATATTGGTTAGGAAAGCTGAACTTTCTGGGCTTCGGTGTGGCGCAGCGTTCGATATAGCGGATGTCTCGCTGTGCGGGAGTTCGTATACGCGTGCACCAGCCCTATACTTTTGCATGGGAAGTTCAAGGGATTTCTCAACTGTTCGATATAGCCAATAATTCGATATATCCGAGTTCGATATATACGGGATCGACTGTATCACCTTCCCAATCGCTACTCTTGCTTCGCTTCTCAGTTTAAACTGTGCTGCAAGGAACAAAACACAGCAAGGCGATGCTGTTTAAAAAGCGTGCGTGTGGGCCCTTTTCACCATCTCGTGGGTGATAGTGAAGCCTCTGCCACGCTGAATTACCTACAAGATGCGCAGCGACCACCAACGGTAAATGGTGTATATAGATAGCTCACCGTTTGCATGCCAGAGGGTGTATATGCGTAGTGGCCAAGTGGCTAATCGCATCGCGCTACGGAGCAAGGGGTCACAGATTCGAATTTCCGGTCCCACTTGTACCGAAGGTTTTTTAGTAGGGGTGTGCGAATATCAAAATTTTCGAATACGAATCGAATACGAATACATAGCTTCGAATACGAATCGAATATCGAATAATCAAGAGACGCAATCTTTTTGACCCGTAATCTTTTACTTTACCATATATTTATGTTGAAAACAGTTCACTTGTTTAGTGCACAAAAAAATGTCACCATCTGGACCAGCTAGGAAGCATATGACTGTAATGGTTGAGCTTGTGACTGTGATGTCTTGGGTTGAATTCACGTGTTGAACAAACTTTTTCTGTCTTTATTTTTATGTGGTAACACTTTAATACAAAAAAAAAAATCTTTCGTAGCTGCCATGATTAGTGAGTGCGAGGCCGCTGGTTTGATACCTGCCATGACAGCCGTATTCTGATTAGGTGAAATGTAACAGTTAACGCCCGTGTAAGTGATTATTAAAGCGCCCCCAGGTGGTCACAATTCTCCCACACTATCAGTTTTAGCTCGTACGACACAAAGATTTTATTGTTTTCGTTTTAATTTTCGCCCCCTGTTCTCACCGGTCGAGCGACGAAGGCAAACAGGAGTACTTGGGGGCGTCTTTCGAATACACAGCGATACTCGTTATCTGGCTTGCTTTCGTTCCCTTTCTCGAGAAATGCGCGCTCGCCGTTTTCCGATTGAGTGCTCCGTCACGCCGATAGCCGCACGATCGTGACCAAGAAGTACCGGGCGCGTGGTGATAACGCGAAGAAGGCACGCGAGATAGATGATTATTGATGTGTGACAGAAAGACGCCCCAAATATGCCTTTTTGTTAACGGAGCCACAACTCGCGGCGGCGAGGGCACTATTTTGCCGCATTGCGACCGCCTTCGGCGCACTGGCGGCCGACGGCAGTGAACTGACGTTAAAAACACAGCGAGATCGCAGCAACGGTGTAACGGAAGATTGATTGCAGAAGACGCTGCCGCGAGAGTTTGATGCGCGTACGGCGGATTCCCAAAAGCGCTGTCGGGAACGCAGCGGTACTACGCATTAACTGCCTCGAATCTCCGTCCGTCGCCTTACGTGCGCCGCCGTTAGCAACAGGAAAATATATGTGATGACGCCATTGTAACGTTACCAAAAGTGCATGGCCTTTTCTTTGTTTGCCATTGCGCGGAAAAACACTTCAGCTTTTTCGCATGACCATGCGCTACCACCAAATCATTTCGGAAATATGTACATGCTGAAGTAGCGGCACAGCTGACGGACGACTCGTCAGGCTTTCTTCGACGCGTGCGCGTACGTTTGTACGGCGATCCATTAGCGAAAACTGGTGCAGCTACACATGAAACGCGTTACCTGCTGTATCGCACGTCGAGCTGAGCGTCCCCAGCTAGTTGCGGGCAGTGCGTCGCCTACTATCTCACTCCGTAGGCGCCGCTCGCTGTAACGTGCGTGCATTAGCCCTTGCGTAGTGACATTTTTTTTTTTTCTTCGTGCTCGCTCAGCACCGAACCGTGCAAAGGTGCGATGAGTATTCTGTCGGGCCAATGCGGTCTCGGCGAATTGCCTTCATTGCTACGGCGATATGCACTTTATTGAGGCGGTTCCGCGCACAAGAGGCGCGGCAGCGAACGGCGTGTTCGATACAAGTAAGTACGCTTACACGAGCGGTAACAGCGCTAAACCGCAAAGCCACACGTATCGCCGAGGAGGCAGTTCATGATTTTGATTCTTTAAGATTTTATCGTTGGTTTGTCGCGATGACGTGCCGGCGCGTTCGTCGGTAGCCGTCATCACGCTCCCGTGTGTTTCCGTGCAGGCATCATTGCACTCGCGCCGAAGTCTTAGTAATCGCTGCATAATCTACTGTTGATGCGCTGTTACCGTAAAGGCGCAAAATTGGAAGTTCTTCACAGTGACATATGTGACCGAATATTCATAAGGATCGAATATTCAAGTTAGTTCGAATATTCGAATTTTTCGAATATGTGGTTATCGAATCGAATACGAATATTAAGAATGCAATATTCGACTTTCGAATATTCGCACACCCCTATTTTTTAGTAGAGCTGTACAAATAGCAAAATTTTGGGTGCAAAGTGAATTCGAATGTTGAAGTGTGAGTGTGAATCGAATAGAATATTTTTAGAATATTTTTTTGAATACTTCGAAGTGAAATTGTATAAAAGAAGCTGGAGAGGCTTCCTAAGCATGTTTTTATGAGATATCAACATGAAAGTGCTTCTTTTGGCTAGGTTGATGAAGTGCTGGTGGGGGGGGGGGGGGGTGTTTCATAGTTGACTTACAAGAATGAGGCAATGCAGAGGCCGAATAATATTGTATGTACATGGTTTGGTTTAATCAAAGTGTTGCCGACAACAATTTACACGTGAAAGGCAAAGAGGCTCAGCCTTTCCTCTTTCAACTTATGTGGAAGCCCAACTGATGTGGCGGACAAGGGTGTGCTCCCTTTGAATTTGGAGTTCCAAATCTGCCTCGTAGACGTCAATATATAAGAACATTGAAATTTTTTATGCTAAAAATTTCCGGCAGCTGAATTTTCGGACTTCCTGCCCAAGTTTCAGGTCCAAAACAGCATTAATTGAGCCCCCGTCCCCTCCTCTGCCACATGTATCATCTCCATGTTGGAACCAGCATTTTCTCGAGTCAATACATTTGCGACCATAGCAGAGCCTAAAAGGCAGCTTTGCCGCAATACGAGACTGTGATAGGGTGAAGCATGCTGAAAATCTGAAGGGCCCACTGCTAATTGGATGTTGACTGTATTAGTCTCCAGGAAGTTCGAATAGTAAAATTCCAGTGTGAATCGAATTGAATAGCAAACACTATTAGAAAAATATTCGAAATTTCGAATATTCGCACACCCTATTTTTTAGTATTTCTTTATTTGCAACTGCCTCAAATTTTTGCTCATGGACAATGCTGATTTTTCACTCACAACCAATCATGCCAACACCGAAATTTTTGTGCAATGAGCTCTTCAATGCTATCGCGTTAATATAGCGCACAGTGGCCTGTGTGGCTGAGGCCTCATAAGATACCATGCATTCTTGAATGACCACTGCCTCGCTGTCTGCATGCAGCATCGAGGGGTCCGTTTAAGATGAGTAGTCTTCTGTGGGTTAGGAGGAGTTGAGCACATTCATGGTAGGTTGCAGTAGAGCATGCCAACCTGTAGTCGACACTCACCAAAAGGGAGTGCACTGTAGCAGAAGGGGTGGAGAGCGGAGGATGTGGTTGTGGGCCTTTCAATAGAGCGGAAGTTCTAGAGAGAAATTTGTCCCTTGTGTCTATGTGATACTGGTGTTACACGGGCACCTTTGATCGCCATCAGGGCTGATCCTGACTGGGCTCGATCCAGATCAGGTGCTGCTACACGGTCCCCTTTTAATCGCGATCAGGCCCGACTGTGAAATTGCGACTGTGATCGCAATTTGACCGGCGTCGGTGCCAAACTCTATCCGGATTAGGATTTGCTGTGTAGCAGCGACCAACTTGTTGATTGTGATAAAGCAGTTAGATCCGGCTTGGCCCTTATCGCGATCAGAAATGCCTTTGTGACACCTGTATGACTCTTTATTCAAGACTGCTGTTCTAGAACTGACAAATTTGGCCACATTCCGTGTTCCATTTGGTCAGCTGATCAAACATCCGTGCCTTCCTTGTTTGCCCTGAAGGGCGTACACTACAGAACTAAACATCGTGATGGAGTATCGCAGGGTCGAGGAAAGTACACTGGTGTGAGAATAAAGGCCGGTACATGTGTTTGTTTAAACACCTGCACTGCATCACTACAGGTAGCACCGGCATGTGATTGAGCCCTGCGTTTCTATACTTTTCTTTACTGCCCGAGATGTTTAATGCCAGTAATACCCAGAATTGGGCTGGATCTTACGTAAGCTTGTGTTTACCACCGTAACAGTATTAAACTGCACTAAGCTGTACCACATTTTTCTCTAGCGCCACACAGAAATTGTTTTCCTTCTCACTGAAGCTAATAGTCAAAGTCGTTTTTCAGAGCATTCTACCATCATCTCCGGTAGGGGATATTCTTGGCTCTCTTTCTTCTAGAGTGGTTACCTTTTCTTTCGCTGCTTTCACGCATTTTTTGGCTGCCTTATGAATCTGAGGCCTGGTAACAGTGGGCTGAAGTAATGAATTGGCAATTTGTATATTCGTATGCCTGTGGATACAGGCGCGCAGTGGTTAAGCAGTGATTTATTTATTTCGTAGGTGTATGAGCTGCCCATCCAGCTGGCCAAGAAGGACCGTGTCTACATTCGGCTGACGAAGGAGTGCGTCCAGCGAGTTCAAGCTGAAACCCGACACCAGCATTGAAGCAGAGGTGGGGGGTGGCTCTTAAGCGATACTTGACTAATTGACCACAAAGTCTTTTGGCGACTAAGAAGCTTTCTTTCTGAGAAATCTATATGAATTTCCTTGTGGCTTTGTTTACAAACGGGTGGTTGTCCATTTCCTTTTTTAACCTGTCGCTCATTGGAAAGAGCGTTTCTCTGTGTTCAAATTGCCTGCTTCAGCTAGCTCGTCCGCTCAGAAACAAACGTACAAAAAGCAAATGTTCAAAGTTCATTTCGAGGCTTCCAATTGGCTCGTCTGCCAAGCTGCTCCAGCACGCCTCGCCATTGGCCCGATTCCTTGCTCCGAGGAGCGTCGTCTGCTGTTTGCACGTCGCGAGGCCCACGGCTGTCGAAAATTGCACAACATAGAGACATGTTCCCACTCGTTCTGTGTTCACGGGTCGACGATCATTAAAAAAAATAATTACACTTTAGTTTGGCAGCTGCAAGTGGAAGCTCAATTCTGAGATTACGATAGTGCGCCACGCTCGTCGCGAACGTAGCAGACGTGGGTCACGGACCGACTCGCAGTTAGAGGTTCTGCTTATCACCACTTCGGACCTCGTGATGAAGGCCATCGCAGAATGCCCCTTTGTACTCGCGATAGAGCATGACATACATACTTTGAAACACTGGGCACTGCGGCCCCGCACACCACGATCGAGCTTACTTCTCGGGAGTAGTGTCTAGGCCTAACTCCGCTCATAGTGCCGCGATGTACAAAAGCAATTCGAACTTCGTGGGCAAGAGCATCAACTCAGTCATGCACGGCGCGATGAAACTCCGAAAGCACACGCGCTTCAACACTGAGTCAAGCGATGCTGCCGCTGGGGAAATAACCGTGGTAGACATGATCATAGATAGCAATGGCTTAGTTTTGAAGGCACATGCGCGGCCAGCGCTCATGGAATGAAAACAGAACTGCGTCGTTTGCCACAAGCACAGCGCAGGAAACCGTGGTTGCTATCAGTGCGATCATCATTAGCAACTGCGTTGCTCCTAAGGTACGTGTCTAATGCAGCGGTAGATTAAAGGCAATAAGGTCATCGTAAAATCGCACAAAGCAATTTGGTGTTCCTGTCATTTGCTTATGACTATGGTGGAGGGGGCTTCGGCCCACTTACTTTTCAGTGGACTCGAGGGAAGCTATCAACGTGCGCATTCATTGTACAGACGGAATCACACTTGTCTGGAGCGCCCAGCCGGCTGCTACAGCTGGTGTTTTCTGCAAAAATATGCAAAGACTGACGCCTTATTGATACCTCACATAGCCATACTGCATGCTAGGTCCTTGTGCTACAATTCAAGTATGAACGGAAGCTTTTAGCTAACGTTACATAGCAGCTGCCGACAACAACAGCATCCACAGCCACGCGCTCCGCTGATCTAGACAAGTGTGGTTCCATCTGTACTGTGCAATGTCAGTGCGCATTAAAGAATGCCAGATGGTTGAAATTTACGGAGCCCTCCACTACGACATTCCTCATAATCATAGTGTGGTTTTGGCCCATAAAACCCCAGACCTTATTACGTGCGCATTCGCGGCAGCCACTTGTGCCATGTGTCCTAGAAATAGATGTGCGAGTTTTTTCAACTGCAATTAATGTTTGGTGTGTATCTTGTGGTTCGATAACAGAATTTGCTTGTTTTTTTTTGGTGATGCGAAATTTTGGGTGATGCGAATACTTTCACTGCTCCTTGAGATTTGTATCACTGAAATTGGACTGTAATATGCTCATAGCTTGCTCGGTCTGTCGATTTGTTTGCATTTCCTTTCTTAGTCTGGACTGCCAGGAATGCATTCGCAATGCAGGTTCAGTTCCTGCTCGATCGGCTGCCGCTGTGCGAGATGCATTACGCCGTGGACAAGTTGCCCATGGCCAGTCTCGTGTTTCCCGACTTTAGCATCCAGCCTCCACAGTGCCCACCGTGAGTACATTGGGAAATCTTACTTACTTGCGTTTAGGAGAGTGCAATTAAAACTCGATGTATTTAACTTCGTACAGAGGTCAACATGCTTGTCTAAAACGTTGGAACGTTTCACTCGGGCTGCAAGGGCAACATGTACAGATACCATGTGGTTTGAAATAGGCCACATCTTAGCATGCGCTGCCTCTATGATGGGCCTGCCTTGCATTTTCTTTCCTCGTTTATCACTGCGGCTACAACTGTTTTGGCCGTCAGAAGTGCTCTCGATGATGTAGCACCGAAGAAAAAAAAAGAAACAAACGCACACTACCGTATTTACTCGCATAATAGGCGCACTTTTTTTCCAGAAAATCCGGCTCCAAGTTCGGGGTGCGCCTATTACGCGGGGAAAAAATTTCCGGAAATTTTATTTCCGACTACAGCATAGACCGCTGATAACGAAAGTCGCCGAAATCGCCAATATTCGCACTACAGCCGAAACAACCTTCTTCATAGGCTACACTAGCGCAAAACGTGTTGAGCATGCAGTCTCGCGTGTCCGAGAATCGAGGCATGCGATGCCGTGTGCTTACAAGCATTCAAATTTCCAAAAATTAACATCGAAAGACTCACTTTGTCAACAAAATGAACTTGGAAAAAGAAACTACGCGGAAATTTGCCGATTACGTTTCAGGCCACCTAGATTATGTGAATATCAGGACCGAAATTTTGTGCGCTGAACGGTACCGATCGTTCGATTTCACGGGCTCGCACCCGTATCCAAAACATTGCAATCGAATCGCGAGCCACAACACTAGTGTTACAACCGCCAACCATGCCCCCCTTTCCTTCAAGTAGAGAATTACATTGATTCCGTATAAAACCGCAACCGCCGCAACTTTGATCGCCCGCGACCGCCACCGAAATGCAACCAACGCTGATTAGGCCTAGCCGGTTCGGCGTGTTGTCGCGGGGAAATTTGTACAAGACAAAATGAAGATTGGGCGTCGTAAAGATCGCACTCAAGCACTGATCCAAGAGCAGCGCGCGTGATACGATGTTTAAGTTCGCGGACGGGAAATCAACAGCGACAATAGTCCGCCGAGCTTGTGCAAGTCCGCGTAGCGGCAGCAAAGGCAAAAGCTCGCATCGGAAAGCCGAAAAGCTTTTAAATTTGCAGACAAGGTAGCAAACGCGATAACGACGACGCTTTTCCAGACAGGGAACTCAAAGCGCACTTGATGAGGACGCGATCGCACGTTCCATGCGGAGCGCGCGGCCGGCAAAGCCGGAGCCACGCCGGCGTCGGTGCAAAGGTTACGCCGACGCCCTCCTCACTCGCCGAGCCCGCGGAGCTGGCGCAACGCTGCCGCGGTCTTTTGTCTTTTCTTTTTCCTCGCTTCAGTTAACGTAAGAGGGCGTCGAATTGCAACCGCGCAAATACGGAAAAGTCTACTGATCAAGGCCAAGTTGGGGGTGCGCCTATTATGCGCGGAAAATAAAAAAATATGATTTCTCGCGACCAAACTGGGGGTGCGCCTATTATGCGAGAGCGCCTATTATGCGAGTAAATACGGTATATGTGCGACGGACTGCTGGCATGATGACACCGCTGACTGGGAATATCTTGTAACATCTCTTGCATTGGATGCCGAGCCGGCTGATTGCCTGCTTTCTTTTTTTTTTTTTCTGCGGCCCTGCATTGCTGACAGATGACCTGTAGAGTTGTTGTAGCTATGGCGATAAAAAAGGAAAGAATTGAAAGGCAGGCACATCATGGGGGTGCTGCGCATGCTCAGGTATGGCCTTTCTCAAATGTGTTTTCTGTAAATGTCGCTCATGCTGTCCTGAACGCGACTCTTCGCCATTCTAGACAAGTGCGTTGACCTCTGTAAAGCTGTTGTAAAATTCCCTGTGTTATAGCGCTGGTAAAACACTACGCTTTGGCACATGGGAAGTACAGTAGACTCTCAGTAAACGGAAATCTGTTAAACGGAACTGCTGCTTAAATGGAACAAGCGCTTCTGACAAGATTGGTTTCGTTCTTGCATTCTGCACCCCGGTCATCTCTCAGTAAACGGAACTCCTGTTAAACGGAACATATTTTCCTGGTCCCTTCAGGTTCCGTTTAATGAGAGTCTACTGTATAGGCAGCCTGACAAGCTGGTAGAATAGTCTTTTATTAAGGCGAAAGACTTTAATGTCTCATACTCGTGTCTGTCCGTCGTCTCTTCGTCCGTGCCCTGGAACAGTGCCAGCTGTGGCCTCTCCCTCTCACACTCTCAGCAATCACGTGATAGCACAGTGTCCACACACACACACACACACACACACACACACACACACACACACACACACACACACACACACACACACACACACACACACACACACACACACACACACACACACACACACACACACGCACGCACGCACGCACGCACGCGCACACGCACGCACGCACGCGCACACGCACACACACACACACACACACGCGCGCACGCACACACAGAGAGAGAGAGACAGACAGACAGAGGAAGAGGAAGAGGAACAAAAGCAACAAAAACAAAAGAAAAAGACATGGCATAGTCAGTTGAATGGCCACAGGCTTTCGCCGAACACACTTTGGAATTTACAAAGCGTCCTTAAATTTTTTTTTTGGTGTACATCGCAATATACAGGCAGGTCTAGGAAAGAGTGAAAGGGAAACGTTAGATGGCTGTGGGCTGCAGCTGAGCCAAGAACTGACAAGAAGTACACTTCAACTACAGCACCCTGCAAAATTATCAACTTTGGGCAGGAGTAACGAAGCTTGCTTCATGTGCCGCTTCCGCCTAATTAAGTTTCTCTGCTCCGGCAAAGGTATACCGAGACAAGAAAGTGCAATTGCTGCGGGTACCAGTTGTCAAACAGTTGAATGTCTTGTGGCTGCTTGTGGGTGTGAGAAATGAGAAAACTCCAACCAAAATTTATTTGAGGAAAAAACGCGACGTTTCGAAGCCGGACCGGCTTCTTCAAGGATGAGAAGGCCCGAGATGTGCGGCGCTTATACAGTCGAGCCCGCTTATAACGAACCTGAGCGTGACGCGGCATCCCTTCGTTGTATCCCAAAGTTCGTAGTACCGTATTTACTCGAATCTAGGCCGCCCTCGATTGCAGGCCGACCCCCCAAAATTCGCAAGGCCAGGAAAAAAAAAGTTTACCTCGAATGCAGGCCGAATGAAAGAAATGCCGTTTCATCGGCAGAAAACCCAGCATTTTTATTGCATAAGCGCGCACTCCGTAGCGCACATTCTTTTCGTGCACGCCGAACTCATGCTGCGCTTGCAGGTTTCAAGTTTTCTCCGCGTGCAAAACGACGCTGCAGTGGCACCACTTGATTGGTGCCATCGCTTCAAAAGCACATGTGGTGCAAGCGTTTCGCGAGCACGTGGTTAAAGCGCGACACTTCCAGAACTCTACCAATGCGACTGCACTAAACTTCAGAAAACGGCGAACTCTGCGCACCGCGCCCGTTGGACTGCGCCCGCGCAGGCCCGCGCCTGTCGCGCACGCGAGAGGCGGAGAAGAGGGGGGTGTCAAAGGGCACGGTTATCGCCGGCGCCGCAATCACGTATCACGTGACACGATCCACCTTTGCCGGCGTGAAATCTTGCCGGCTCAACAACACTCGCTGCATGAACGTATAGGATTGCGAGATTTCGGAACAATGGACAGTACGAAGCAGACAACGCGGTTCGCCTGTGTAGCCATGGGGACCACCACTCCGCCGCTGAGCGACCACGTCGCCGTGCAACGCTACCGCAGGATGCCTCGGACGCGCATGCAGAACCGCCTGCCCACGGCAGCCCGAGATGGGCACATGGCGAGCCGTCATGCCGCTTAGCGCGGCCGGGCCTTTACTTACTGTCGGCCGCAAAAGTTTACAGGATCTGCAGCGCGTGGCGGAGCGACGAAAAACTTTACGAAAAACTGCATCGCTGCGGGTCCACCTACCGTGACATGGCGGGTGTTCAGGATATCGGCCGCGGCTTCTGCGATAAGATCCGGCAAAGGCGCGTTATCTAAACGTGCCGTCGCTAATCGCCGAGGCCGATAGCCTCGAAAACCGTCACGGTAGGTGACGCAGTGCTGCAGTACGTCGCTCCGACACGCGCTGCAGATCCCATAAACTTTTGCGGCCGACAGTATGTGGCGGCTGCGGTCAAACCATGGTACTCGAATCTAAGCCGACCCCCCACTTTCGCACATCCCTTTTTTGAAAAAAACATCGGCCTAGATTCGAGTAAATACGGTAAATGAAACACACCTTTAAAAAAGTTGCAAGTGATCAGAACACAAAATTATATTTTTTTTCGCAAAAAAGTCCGTAATGCACGTGTTTCGACAGTGCAGATGCGATAAGGGCGGTATTCAGTTTATTTAAAGCGGCAGCGTGGTCTTCGCCGAGGGCTGCCTTGTGGGCGCTGGCTCCACAAAGTTTCTACGTCGTCATCGTCATGCGATTCCTCCAAATCGCTCTTGCCGCGCACTTCATTCACAATGCTAACATCCGTGCACGGTTCCGCACTGTCGTCATCATCGTCGGCCGTAATGATTAATCATCCCAGCAGATGTCCCCCA